>JARNME010000012.1:27481250-27491519 GCA_030179655.1 Scaptomyza flava
TTTATACTCGATACCGAAGGTAACTAGTATATTGGTTTTGTGCAATGTCCGTCATGGTGTCTGTCCGTCTGTCCGTCTGTCCGTCTGTCCGTCCGTATGTATGCAAGTTTTTTCCACACCCTTCAAGCTAGAGACTTGAAACTTTCCAATTCTCTTTATCTATGGGATAGTAAATTAAAGTGTCAAGATGGGGGTTCTACGATAACTGGGGGGCTGGCAAATCGATAAATTCGATAACTCAAAACCGATAAATCCACATATTTCGCACATCCTTACAGCTAGAACTACCAAATTGGGTAAGAAGATAGCTACTAGCAACCCCCAAAAAACTGCATCAATAATTTTGGAGCCACGCCCCCCCATTCCGCCCCCAGCCCCCCCGAATTTTAAAGTCAAAAAAGCATATATCTCCCTCAGTTTTTTAGCTAGAGTCACCAAATTGGTGCCAAGATAGATGATGATGACCCCCCAAAAACTGCAGCAAAAGTTTGGATGCCACGCCCACCAATACCGCCCTAGCCGCCCCCAGATGCCCCAACGCTTCGTAAAAAACGGGAATGCGTGTATCTTCCAGAGTAGTGGAGCTAGAGCCACCAAATTTGGTAGAAAGATAGCTGGTAACGACCCCCAAAAAACTGCATCAATAATTTTGGAGCCACGCCCCCCCATTCCGCCCCCAGCCCCCCCGAATTTAAAGTCAAAAAGCATATATCTCCCTCAGTTTTTAGCTAGAGTCACCAAATTTGGTGCCAAGATAGATGATGATGACCCCCCCAAAAACTGCACCAAAAGTTTGGATGCCACGCCCACCAATACCGCCTAGCCGCCCCCAGATGCCCCAACGCTTCGTAAAAAACGGGAATGCGTGTATCTTCCAGAGTAGTGGAGCTAGAGCCACCAAATTTGGTAGGAAGATAGCTGGCAACGACCCCCAACAATCTGCATCAAAGTTTTGGAGCCTAGCCCATCCATTCCGCCCCCCTTTCCACACCTTATACAAACTTTGAGCTAGAGTCACCAAATTGGTATGAAGGTAGCATTTGACATTCCACAAGGACCTGCAGCAAAAATTGGATGCCACGCCCAACCATACCGCCCCCAGCCCCCCTTTCCCCACTTTATACAAACTTCGAGCTAGAGTCACCAAATTTGGTATGAAGAGAGCAATTGACATCCCACATGGATCGGCACCAAAAATTTGAAAGCCACGCCCACCCATACCGCCCCAAGCCCTATACCCTTTCACCACCTTTTACATGCTTCGAGCTAGAGTCACCAAATTTGGTATGAAGGTAGCATTTGACATTCCACAAGGATCTGCAGCAAAAATTTGGATGCCACGCCCAACCATACCGCCCGCAGCCCCCTTTCCCCACTTTATACAAACTTCGAGCAAGAGTCACCAAATTTGGTATGAAGATAGCAATTGACATCCCACATAGATCGGCACCAAAAATTTGAATACCACGCCCAACCATACCGCCCGCAGCCCCCCTTTCCCCACTTTATACAAACTTCGAGCTAGAGTCACCAAATTTGGTATGAAGATAGCAATTGACATCCCACATAGATCGGCACCAAAAATTTGAATACCACGCCCAACCATACCGCCCCCAGCCCCCCTTTCCCCACTTTTACAAACTTTGAGCTAGAGTCACCAAATTTGTTATGAAGGTAGCATTTGACATTCCACAAGGATCTGCAGCAAAATTTGGATGCCACGCCCAACCATACCGCCCGCAGCCCCCCTTTCCCCACTTTATACAAACTTCGAGCTAGAGTCACCAAATTGGTATGAAGGTAGCATTTGACATTCCACAAGGATCTGCAGCAAAAATTTGGATGCCACGCCCAACCATACCGCCCGCAGCCCCCTTTCCCCACTTTATACAAACTTCGAGCTAGAGTCACCAAATTTGGTATGAAGATAGCAATTGACATCCCACATACATCGGCACCAAAACTTTGAATACCACGCCCAACCATACCGCCCCCAGCCACCGTTTCCCACTTTTACAAACTTTGAGCTAGAGTCTTCAAATTGTTATGAAGGTAGCATTTGACATTCCACAAGGATCTGCAACAAAAATTTGGATGCCACGCCCAACCATACCGCCGCAGCCCCCCTTTCACCACTTTTACATGCTTCGAGCTAGAGTCACCAAATTTGGTATGAAGGTAGCATTTGACATTCCACAAGGATCTGCAGCAAAATTTTGGATGCCACGCCCAACCATACCGCCCGCAGCCCCCTTTCCCCACTTTTACAAACTTCGAGCTAGAGTCACCAAATTTGTTATGAAGGTAGCAATTGACATCCCACATAGATCGGCACCAAAAATTGGATGCCACGCCCAACCATACCGCCCGCAGCCCCCCTTTCCCCACTTTATACAAACTTCGAGCTAGAGTCACCAAATTTGGTATGAAGATAGCAATTGACATCCCACATACATCGGCACCAAAAACTTTGAATACCACGCCCAACCATACCGCCCCAGCCACCCTTTCCCACTTTTACAAACTTTGAGCTAGAGTCTCCAAATTTGTTATGAAGGTAGCATTTGACATCCACAAGGATCTGCAACTCAAATTGGATGCCACGCCCAACCATACCGCCCGCAGCCCCCCTTTCACCACCTTTTACATGCTTCGAGCTAGAGTCACCAAATTTGGTATGAAGGTAGCATTTGACATTCCACAAGGATCTGCAGCAAAAATTTGGATGCCACGCCCAACCATACCGACCGCAGCCCCCCTTTCCCCACTTTATACAAACTTCGAGCTAGAGTCACCAAATTTGGTATGAAGATAGCAATTGACATCCCACATAGATCGGCACCAAAAATTTGAATACCACGCCCAACCATACCGCCCCCAGCCCCCCTTTCCCCACTTTATACAAACTTCGAGCTAGAGTCACCAAATTTGGTATGAAGGTAGATTTGACATTCCACAAGGATTGCAGCAAAAATTTGGATGCCACGCCCAACCATACCGCCCGCAGCCCCCTTTCCCCACTTTATACAAACTTCGAGCTAGAGTCACCAAATTTGGTATGAAGGTAGCATTTGACATCCACAAGGATCTGCAGCAAAAATTTGGATGCCACGCCCAACCATACCGCCCGCAGCCCCCCTTTCCCCACTTTATACAAACTTCGAGCTAGAGTCACCAAATTTGGTATGAAGGTAGCATTGACATTCCACAAGGATCTGCAGCAAAAATTTGGATGCCACGCCCAACCATACCGCCCGCAGCCCCCCTTTCCCCACTTTATACAAACTTCGAGCTAGAGTCACCAAATTTGGTATGAAGGTAGCAATTGACATTACACATAGGATCTGCAGCAAAATTTTGGATACCACGCCCAACCATACCGCCCGCAGCCCCCTTTCCCCACTTTTACAAACTTTGAGCTAGAGTCACCAAATTTGTTATGAAGGTAGCATTTGACATTCCACAAGGATCTGCAGCAAAAATTTGGATGCCACGCCCAACCATACCGCCCGCAGCCCCCCTCTCCCCACTTTATACAAACTTCGAGCTAGAGTCACCAAATTTGGTATGAAGGTAGCATTTGACATTCCACAAGGATCTGCAGCAAAAATTTGGATGCCACGGCCAACCATACCGCCCGCAGCCCCCCTTTCCCCACTTTATACAAACTTCGAGCTAGAGTCACCAAATTTGGTATGAAGGTAGCATTTGACATTCCACAAGATCTGCAGCAAAAATTTGGATGCCACGCCCAACCATACCGCCCGCAGCCCCCCTTTCACCACTTTATACAAACTTCGAGCTAGAGTCACCAAATTGGTATGAAGATAGCATTGACATCCCACATAGATCGGCACCAAAAATTTGAATACCACGCCCACCATACCGCCCCCCCAGCCCCCCTTTCCCCACCTTTATACACATTCGAGCTAGAGTCACCAAATTTGGTATGAAGGTAGCATTTGACATTCCACAAGGATCTGCAGCAAAAATTTGGATGCCACGCCCAACCATACCGCCCGCAGCCCCCCTTTCCCCACTTTATACAAACTTCGAGCTAGAGTCACCAAATTTGGTATGAAGATAGCAATTGACATCCCACATAGATCGGCACCAAAAATTTGAATACCACGCCCAACCATACCGCCCCCAGCCCCCCTTTCCACACTTTTACAAACTTTGAGCTAGAGTCACCAAATTTGGTATGAAGAGAGCATTTGACATCCCACATGGATCGGAAGCAAAAATTTGAATGCCACGCCCACCCATACCGCCCCAAGCCCCATAGCCCCCCTTTCACCACCTTTTACATGCTTCGAACTAGAGTCACCAAATTTGGTATGAAGGTAGCATTTGACATTCCACAAGGATCTGCAGCAAAAATTGGATGCCACGCCCAACCATACCGCCCGCAGCCCCCCTTTCCCCACTTTATACAAACTTCGAGCTAGAGTCACCAAATTTGTTATGAAGGTAGCATTTGACATTCCACATAGATCTGCACCAAAAATTTGAATGCCACGCCCAACCATACCGCCCCCAGTCCCCCTTTCCCCACTTTTACAAACTTGAGCTAGAGTCACCAAATTTGGTATGAAGATAGCAATTGACATCCCACATGGATGGGCATCAAAATTTTTAATACTGGTATCGAGTATACCGCAGTCGGTTGCGTCCGACTGCAACGTTTCCACTTGTTTTAACATAACATAGTATGAATGTTTTCCCATTAAGTGTAACAAATAATTTTCATTAAGCTATACCATAAAAAAACGTTTAAAGACCTTTTTTCCCTTTATTTTTGGCAACCGTTCAAGCATTTTATTTGAATTTTGAAAATTTTATTGCTTAACTTTGTGACACGCAGCCTTTTGCGCAGCTGGCTGACCTTTTGGGCACCACAACAGAAATGCTCTGAAAAGTTAACACAGGTCAAAGAAAATATTTGCCCAAACATGTATGACAACTACTTCAGTGGGCGTAGCTAATGCCACCACATGTTGTGAGTCCCAGCAATAAAACAGACAAACTGAATCAAAACAGCGTCGTATGAACCCTTTTGAAAAATCGTTTGCTGGTTGTTATTGACGGGATTAAGATTAACCAGTTGCTGCAAAGTTTGCAACTTGTTCAGCTTTAATAAAACAGCATTAAAATGTACTTCATTTTGCAGCATTGTTTGACCATAGGGCTTAACAAAAACGTTTCACACCAAATACTTAATTCGCACTATGCAAAAAAAAAAAATTGGAAAAAACATTTCCTTGATTAAATTTCATTCCAATTCAATTTATCTGCTTTCTCAATTGGCTGTACCATTCATTTCTTATGGTTTTTGCTTATGGTTTCAGGTGCGCCAAAATATTTCGATTAAATAAATTGGAAAATTGCCTTCCGCTTTTGTTTTAGCAGCTGCCAAAAAACCGAATCTAATTAAATTGCCTGTGATTTTAATGTGTTGGTAGTGGCCAGAAAAAAAAATATGTAATTTTGCCACAAGCTTGAATAGTTTGGAACACCTGTGAGTATAACATGCTTACACTTCCTTAGCCGAAAGCTTTTACATCCTGTTTGCCCGTATCAAAACTTTTTTGGTCAGCTTACTTTTATCCACATCTCATCGATGGCTTTTTCGCATGGCAGGCACATAACTCATTTCAAATATTCCATGCTATGGGCTTAAAACTGTACGCGCCAATTTTACTTATATATTTCCTATAACAAAGTTTCGATGTTGCTATTTTGTTTTTCCTCGAGTCTCTTTGAGGGTGTACTGCATACAAAATACAAAATAAATAAAAATAAATCAGTTATCGCTGCTCGCCTTGACCAGGTTTTTCACTGCTACGCTGCTCCTCTTTACCTTCCTGATTGTCAAACTTTTCCAATGAAACTCGAGGCAGTGCTTGAAAAAAAATTGATAATGATTTATTTGTGTATTTAACTTTCTTGTACATGGAAATGCTTCTGACGAAAAATAAATGCACGACAACCTCAAATTAAAGTGCAGCCGTAACCCGATCAAGCCACAGAATATGAATAAATTAACCATTTTTCTTAAACTGTAGGTTAATTACTCAAGTAAGCTATTATTATAAAGTTTAGGGGAGTTACATTTTTTAAATAATTTATTAGCTAAATTTCTACCATGTAACGTTTGCGATTGATTTATTTTTATTACTACCATTAAGAACATAATCAACACAATGGAATTTTTATGAGCATTGCACTCGTTTGCTGTTGATGTTTGTTTTTGGTTATTATTGGGCCGGAAAATGAATGTGAAGTGACCAAACGTTGGCGATAGCATGCATGGTTCAGATCCCATTTGCTCCCTTGACTAGACACTGGTCAACACAACAATATACGCGTAAACATCTCGTATGCGTAATTGCGCATACGCCGTGGTGTCCATGACGACTTAAAAGGGTGAGCGCGTGTGTATAAAATGTTTAACTGAATTCATGCACGTCTCGCACGCCACAATAGTTTACTACCTCTAACAAGCCATAAAAATGGCAAAGTGACCATGATTAAAGTATAAAAATTAAAAAGAATGATACATTGGAGCTGCAATATCGTTAAGCGCTGCCCATTTCGATGCAGCTGCTTAAAAATGTCTGTACAATAAACTGTGTATTTTCTCTTTGTTCAAATTTTAAAACAGTCGAACAGTAAACGGTAAACGAAACACTTACCAACCTGTTGCTGCTAAATTAATTAAAGTTTAGAAATCACGTAGGACGAAAGTTGCCTTTTCTTTTAGCTAAATGAGTGAAATTGCATCCTTTTAATAAACCTAGAAAAAGAAACATCAAAGCATTTCTTAGAAAAAAAGGAAAGCTGCTTGCCTTCATTCATAAATTTGCTGTGCACGGGAATCACATTAAAATCTGGAGCTTAGGACAAAATCTCCCATTAAAGACAATGAAACCAGTATTTAAGAGAAATGGTTGCATGTTGGCTTAAATAGAGCACAAAGCTGTGCTCTTTGAAACATTGAAACGATAAGATTGCATTCGGACCAATAACTTGTTAACTGCAACACATTTAAAGCATGATAGTGCACAAATGGCAACTAGATATTATTTTAATGGCAAGTTGTGATTATGGGACTGAATATCAATAGCGTTATGTCTAAATTTTAAGCTGACAGCCTGATGTGTTTACTTTCATTGATAAATCTTTCTCATTTTTTTTTTTTGCACTTTGTTTTATTTATATTTTCATTTAGATGCGCTGACAAAATCATATTTATTTTAAATTTTCTTTTTGCCTCAATTTAAATAAGAGTAATGATCATTTAATTATTATAACACAACGTTAATGTAATTTAAAGTGTCTCATTGTTATTGCCTATGCCTTAACAGAACCCAACAACTATCTCAAAAATAGAATGGATAATGACTTGAAATTATTATTTTAATTGTCAGCAAAATAACGCCGAGTTCATTTATGACCACTTGATTGGGTTCGACAACAGTACAAATAAACCTTGGCCTTGCGAAAATCATAACAATAACTACTCAAGAAACACGCTATCCAATTAGCAGACAATCAGCACATTCTTCATAACAATTATTTGTGTCAATCAACAAAATTGTATCAGCTAGACGAGTGAAGTCTTATTTTCTCATCATAACAATACCAACACAATTTGAAGGACTATCCATTGGCAAAGCAAACAACTTTATGGGTAATCAGTCGGTTTGGGCTATGCTTAATGTGAAAGTTCAATACCCACAAGACGGGACAGGACCTATCATACAGCAACAAGAACGGCAAAAGTAAATAAATATTATATTGGCTTAACACAAGAATCGGAATTCAATTGATATGTTTGTCAAAGTAGTAATAATTTTCCATGTGTACAGAGTAAGAATCAAGAGCTAAGATATGCATTATAACAAGGTCAACTCAAAGTTTTTCTATTCAGCTCATATTGGCTTCTTCAGTGCTTACCACTTTGTCTATCTTTTCATCGTTGACAGTTCTTATACCCTGTAGTTACTTTGTAGATTAGAAGATGGTATAACTTTATGCCTTTAAAAACTGCACATAATATATAACTTTTAAGACTTTGTGCAAGTTTCACCATTTGATTTAATTGCCATAAAAAACCCAATTTGTGAAAAGAAAAATGGAAAGAAACATTTAAAGAATTATACTTTGAGCTCCAACAATATATATTTATATATATATTTCGAATTCATGCACTGTCGATTTGTACATTTCCACTTGGATTTTATACTCGATACCGAAGGTAACTAGTATATTGGTTTTGTGCAATGTCCGTCATGGTGTCTGTCCGTCTGTCCGTCTGTCCGTCCGTATGTATGCAAGTTTTTTCCACACCCTTCAAGCTAGAGACTTGAAACTTTCCAATTCTCTTTATCTATGGGATAGTAAATTAAAGTGTCAAAATGGGGGTTCTACGATAACTGGGGGGCTGGCAAATCGATAAATTCGATAACTCAAAACCGATAAATCCACATATTTCGCACATCCTTACAGCTAGAACTACCAAATTTGGTAAGAAGATAGCTACTAGCAACCCACAAAAAACTGCATCAATAATTTTGGAGCCACGCCCCCCCCATTCCGCCCCCAGCCCCCCCGAATTTAAAAGTCAAAAAAGCATATATCTCCCTCAGTTTTTGAGCTATAGCCACCAAATTTGGTGCCAAGATAGGTGATGATGACCCCCTAAAAACTGCATCAAAAGTTTGGATACCACGCCCACCGACACTGCCCTAGCTACCCCCATCCACCCCAACGCTTCGTCAAAAACGGGAATGCGTGTGTCTTCCAGAGTTGTGGAGCTAGAGCTTCCAAATTTGGTGGGAAGATAGCTAGTAGCGATCCCCAAAAAACTGCATCAAAGTTTTGGAGCCGCGCCCACCCATTTCGCCCCCAGCCCCCCCCGCATTTTGAAATCAGAAATGGCTATATCTCCCAAAGTTTTTGAGCTAGAGCCACCAAATTTGGTGCCAAGATAGGTGATGATGACCCCCTAAAAACTGCATCAAAAGTTTGGATGCCACGCCCACCGATCCTACCCTAGCCGCCCCCATCCACCCCAACGCTTCGTCAAAAACGGGAATGCGTGTATCTTCCAGAGTTGTGGAGCTAGAGCTACCAAATTTGGTGGGAAGATAGCTAGTAGCGATCCCCAAAAATCTACATCAAAGTTTTGGAGCCAAGCCCACCCATTCCGCCCCCCTTTCCCCACCATTTACAAACTTTCAGCTAGAGTCACCAAATTTGGTATGAAGATAGCAATTGACATTCCACAAAGATCTGCATCAAAAATTTGGATGCCATGCCTACCCATAACGCCCCAGCCCCCCCCCCCTTTTCTCACTTTTTACAAACTTCGAGCTAGAGTCACCAAATTTGGTATGAAGATAGCAATTGACATTCCTCATGGATCGGCAGCAAAATTTGAATGCCACGCCCACCCATACCGCCCCAAGCCCCATAGCCCTCCTAACCCCACCTTATACAAACTTTGAGCTAGAGTCACCAAATTTGGTATGAAGGTAGCATTGACATTCCACAAGGATCTGCAGCAAAAATTTGGATGCCACGCCCACCCATACCGCCCCCAGCCCCCCTTTCCCCACTTTATACAAACTTTGAGCTAGAGTCACCAAATTTGGTATGAAGGTAGCATTTGACATTCCACAAGGATCTGCAGCAAAAATTTGGATGCCACGCCCAACCATACCGCCCCCAGCCCCCCTTTCCCCACTTTATACAAACTTTGAGCTAGAGTCACCAAATTGGTATGAAGGTAGCATTTGACATTCCACAAGGATCTGCAGCAAAATTTGGATGCCACGCCCAACCATACCGCCCCAGCCCCCCTTTCCCCACTTTATACAAACTTGAGCTAGAGTCACCAAATTTGGTATGAAGGTAGCATTGACATTCCACAAGGATCTGCAGCAAAAATTTGGATGCCACGCCCAACCATACCGCCCCCAGCCCCCCTTCCCCACTTTATACAAACTTTGAGCTAGAGTCACCAAATTTGGTATGAAGGTAGCATTGACATTCCACAAGGATCTGCAGCAAAAATTTGGATGCCACGCCCAACCATACCGCCCCAGCCCCCCTTTCCCACTTTATACAAACTTCGAGCTAGAGTCACCAAATTTGGTATGAAGAAAGCAATTACATCCCACATGGATGGGCATCAAAATTTGTAATACTGGTATCGAGTATACCGCAGTCGGTTGCGTCCGACTGCAACGTTTCCACTTG